>CM053029.1:103574230-103592716 GCA_028564925.1 Lithobates sylvaticus
CCGTCGGAATTTCTGACCGTGTGTACGGGGCATTAGTGTTACAAGGTCTCAGGTGTACTTCTCCCTGCAGCATCCTTTTTTTTTCTCTGCAGAGATACATCATCCATCCACAGTGAGCTGTGAATGGGAAGACTACAAATACCATCTGGCTACTCATTAGAGGGATTCACAGATTGGATCGGTACAAGTACAGTGATGTCACTACGCTTGCAGTCCATGGTTTATGTAACATAACTGAATGTCCATACATTACAGAAGTGGTTGGGGGGGGGGGTAAACTATTTGAGAGCCACTGATAAATGCATAAATGCTTACTTACTTACCTCAGAATGAAGCCCTTCAGCGGTGCACTGTCACCACTGACCGGGTTTCCATCTTCCCCCGGTCTTTCTTCCGGGTTCGCTGGCTTGGCTGTATGAGTGGCCAGAGCCACGATGACGTCACTCCCGTGCATGGACACAGGAGCCCTCGTCCTCCCGTCATGGTATGCTGACCTTCAGAGCGCATGCGCCGGTGACGTCAACGGCTGCATCCAGGGTGAATACAGTGCTTTGAAAAAGTATTCACACCCCTTGAAATTTTCCACATTTTGTCATGTTACAACCAAAAACGTAAATGTATTTTATTGGGATTTTATGGGATAGACAAACACAAATGTGCTTCTAGACATGTGCAATTCGCAATTCGTCTAGTTACGAATTTGTTTTCCGTTCAAATTCGTTATATTCGTTCATTCGTATCGTACGAATGAACGAATGATTTAGTAAAAATTTTAACGAATAACGAATTATCGAAACGAACGAATATGAGAAACAATGAAAATACAAAATAATTAAATTAGAAACAATGAAACTACGAATGAATGAAAATCCGAAAACGAAAACAGAAACAACGAAAATACCGAACAAAGATTCAAAAATAACGAAAATCAAAATGAACGAAAAAATTTGTACATTCGGAACTTTTTTTTTTCGTTTGTTGATTCGTAATTTTCCGTGTCTCTTACAATGGCGCTGCTTAACGTGCTTCGAATGGATTCGTAAATTTGTTACTTTTTTTTGTTAGTTGATAAACGTGGTTGGGTCGGAGGCACTGTTTTGGTGGATTTTTGAGTTAAGTTCTGACTTGTGAGAGAGAAATTCTTTGTTTCCTAAACATGTAATAGCATACACATTACATCAAATTATGAATTATGCTCCGGTTACGAATCTACGAAAACAATGTTACGAAAGTAACGAATAAATCAATCTTACGAAAGTACGAATGTAACTAAATCTACGAAAATACGAATGCGTCCGAATACAAAATATAACGAATATACGTATTTCGAATAAACGAAAATTAGACTAACGGAAAAACGAATCAACGAAAAAATAACTCTTACGAAAATACAAACGAGTCCGAATACGAACACCGACGACTTACGAAATTACGAATCGTTACGAATCAACGGAAACGAACAGAAACGAAACAAAACAAATGTTTCTATTGTGCACATGTCTATGTGGTTCTACAAAGTATTGACTCAGGGGGGCTGAATACAAATGCACACCACACTTTTCACATATTTATTTGTAAAAACTATTGAAAAACATTTATAATTTTCCTTCCACTTCACAATTATGTGACACTTTGTGTTGGTCTACCACTAAAAAACAAAACAAAACAAAAAACAACAAAATACATTTATGTTTTTGGTTGTAACCTGACAAAATGTGGAAAATTTCAAGGGGTATGGGTACTTTTTTTAAGGCACTGTATCTCCTCTCCGGTGCACGTTTAGGAGATATTCATTTTACCGACAGGTGGACACATAGGGGATAAAGTACAGTCATGATATGAATCTCACGTTGCTGTGTGATTTAAGCACTACGTATTTGCAGTTATCTACCCTGCAGCACATTCAGGTCAGTATGTCGCAAATAAGACAAGGCAGGTCACACATAACCACAATCCACATGACAATGATTATGTGGTCTGTGTTGAAGTGGCTTTGGGAACGGATATTCAGTCTGATGTTCTTTCTGAACCTTCTCCTATGTCAGGAACGTATTTAATCGCTGCATATACAATACCCTTTGATAAAAGAAACACTATTGTTATTGCTTTTATTGGTCTGAAAAGGGAAAGCGTTTGGGGTCCATTTTATAATTTTTTTTTTTAAATGTATACTATTTTAAACAGGCGTTTATATCTGTTTTTATGTATACCATCTTTATTTTACAAATAAACATTTATCACAGGACAAAATGTTCCCTGAGCAAAGGGACAGCACAGCAGGCATTGCCTGCCTGTGGGCTGCCTCTGTCTGATTGAAACATCAGAATGAGCCATTGGATAAGGAAGCATTTACTGCAATGACTGTTGGTGCATAAACTTTAGTCTGTGCTTTTTTAGATCTGTCCACCGGACACAGCTTGATTTTTTTTTATTTCAGCCATCCAGGCTAACAGCTAGCTCCAGTGCCAGCTATTGTATTTAGGTAGCCGCAGCACCCATGGCTGCCTGAATACCAAAACAGTGACTGCATATGAAAGCACATTGTAATTTCCAGCTGGCTCCACAAAAGTCGTTTTAAAAAAAAAAAAAATTGACTAATGCCCCATACACACGGTCGGAAATTCCGACCACGAAATCCGTCTGAATTTTTCCGACGGATTTTGTCCAACGCTGGTGTTGCATACACACGTTCGGGCAAGTTGTCGGAAAATCCGATCATTCTGAACGTGGTGACGTTGGTTGCGTACGACGGAACTACGTAGAGGCTAGTAGCCAATAGCTTTGGTCTCGTAATTTGATCTGAGCATGCGTGGCACTTTGTCTGTCGGAATTCTCTACACACGATCGGAAAAAGTCCGATCGGATTTTGTTGTCGGAAAATTTGAGAGCAGGATCTCAAATTTTTTCCGACAGAAAAAGTCAGATGGAGCCCACACACGGCCGTATTTTCCAACAACATGGTCCGATCGGACATTTTCCGTCGGAATTTCCGACCGTGTGTACGGGGCATAAGTCAGGTGCTTGCAGTGGCACCCACAGCCTGAACTTCAGCTGATTCAGCAGGAATCAAACAAAATTCAAGCCATCTATGGGAACTTTAAGCAACAGGTTTATTAAACTCAAAGGGGCTAAGGAGAGACTGAAACCGCATAAAAAGATGCTGAGTGTTCTACCTGCTGGATAAGAAAAAAAATGCCATACTGAGATATTTAAAATTGCAAAGGACAAATATAATATTTTATATTATTAAACATAAAAAAAATTACAAAATCACTATACATTCCCTTAAAAAAGGTAGAGCAATGAATGAATCAGCCGTCAGCACTTTTGACTCTTCTAGGCTGATAAAAGAATAAAGCTGAGCTCCAGGCAAATAGCTAAACACACAGAAATACATACAATATATGAGAGATATGAGAGAGAGGACACAGCTGGGGGAAAAGGAATGTGATGTCACCACTTTTCCAGGCAACTCTATGATGCCAGGACCAATGGTTTATTGTGCATGCCTGTTTCCCCCCCTTAATAAATTCAGTAAAGAGGGGGGCTGTGTGTGTGACCTAACACTTTCAAGGTGGGGCGAACATTTTACATAAAGAGTTCCAGGTATGGATATTTTTATTGGTCCAGCTTGTTCTAATGTCTACATGCATATACCCAGTGTTGGTCATCTTACTTTAAAAAAGTAATTAGTTACATTACAAATTACTTCTCCCAAAAAAGTAATTGAGTTAGTAACTCAGTTACTACATTGGAAAAGTAATTAGTTACTCAGCAAAGTAACTGACTTTTTTTTTTAATATTCTTAGGGGCGGGTCTAGTATTACTGTAAGCAAGGGGCGCGTTCCCCCCTGCACGTCTATTTCCCCCCCAACACATATATCTGTTCCCCCTCTGTACCCCACTACACGTCTGTCCCCCCCCCCCCACACACATATATCTGTTCCCCCTCTGTACCCCACTACACGTCTGTCCCCCCCCCCCCACACATATATCTGTTCCCCCCCTGTACATCTGTCCCCCCCAAACTCACTGATCGGATCGTTGCAGAGTCACAGATCGGATCATTTTTCGGATCAGCAAATAATAATTGAATTTGCAAAAACCTTTGAAAATTCCACCACCATAAATCCCCCACTGTAATATCCACAATCTCCCCCACTGTAATATCCACATCATCTCCCCAACTGTAATATTGTCTGGGTATAGCTGGGTACGGCTGGGTATTACCGCGTATTGCAGAGTGTGGCGGGGTATGGCCAGGTGTTGCGGGGTATGGCGGGGTGTTGCAGGGTATGGCAGGGTGTTGCAGAGTATTGCGCAGTATTGGCAGGGTGTTGCAGAGTATTGCACAGTATTGGCAGGGTGTTGCAGAGTATTGCACAGTATTGGCAGGGTGTTGCAGAGTATTGCACAGTATTGGCAGGGTGTTGCAGAGTATTGCGCAGTATTGGCAGGGTGTTGCAGAGTATTGCGCAGTATTGGCAGGGTGTTGCAGAGTATTGCGCAGTATTGGCAGGGTGTTGCAGAGTATTGCGCAGTATTGGCACTGTGTTGCAGAGTATTGCGCAGTATTGGCAGGGTGTTGCAGAGTATTGCGCAGTATTGGCAGGGTGTTGCAGAGTATTGCGCAGTATTGGCAGGGTGTTGCAGAGTATTGTGCAGTATTGGCAGGGTGTTGCAGAGTATTGCGCAGTATTGGCAGGGTGTTGCAGAGTATTGCGCAGTATTGGCAGGGTGTTGAAGAGTATTGCGCAGTAGTGGCACTGGCAGGGTGTTGCAGAGTATTGCGCAGTATTGGCAGGGTGTTGCAGAGTATTGCGCAGTATTGGCAGGGTGTTGCAGAGTATTGGTAGGGTGTTGCAGAGTATTGCGCAGTATTGGCAGGGTGTTGCAGAGTATTGCGCAGTATTGGCAGGGTGTTGCAGAGTATTGCGCAGTATTGGCAGGGTGTTGCAGAGTATTGCGCAGTATTGGCAGGGTGTTGCAGAGTATTGCGCAGTATTGGCAGGGTGTTGCAGAGTATTGCGCAGTATTGGCAGGGTGTTGCAGAGTATTGCGCTGTATTGGCAGGGTGTTGCAGAGTATTGCGCTGTATTGGCAGGGTGTTGCAGTGTATTGCGCAGTATTGGCAGGGTGTTGTAGAGTATTGCGCAGTATTGGCAGGGTGTTGCAGAGTATTGCGCAGTATTAGCAGGGTGTTGCAGAGTAGTGGCAGGGTATGGATGGATGGCTGCTGCCATCCGATCTCTCCCCTCCACTGTACAGATCTGTACACAGAGGGGAGACCAGCGTCATCTTGACGCCGGTTTGTTTACAAAGTGATCGCTCCGTCATTTGACGGAGCAATCACATTGTAAACGGCCGACGGGTGCACCAAGATGGCCGCCGCTCCGGAGCTAGGCCGGAGCGGCGGCCATCTTGGTGCACCCGTCGGCCGCCGCTCCGGAGCTAGGCCGAAGCCGCGGCCTTTCCTAAGGCCGAGGCCGCGGACGGCTCCGCGATCGCGGCGGGTAATTGCGGTAACGCCGCCCCAGTAATGGGAACGGCGTTACCGCGAGGGGAAGAGTAATCAGTTAGATTACTCGTTACCCTCTAAAGTAACAGCGTTACGTAACGCCGTTTACTTTAACGGCGTTAGTGCCATCACTGCATATACCATACCTGTGGGATCCCTCTACAACCTGGAAATCCTGTGCTAAGTGGCTGGCTGCCCTGCTGCATTGTGAACACAAGAGATCGGTCACTTGGCCTGCCATTCAGGGAACCCTTTGCATTTTCCCATTGGATGAAGCATGTTATAGAGCATATGATCAACTGCAACTCCATTTTGTAATTTCCCCTCCAGTTTTATAGTTCTTGTTTTTAAAGGAATGTACGTGCCTTATCTTACACTTCTTTCTCGTTTAAAATGTGTTAGACTTTTTGCTTGAGCTAAGGTTTAATTTAAAAAAAAAAAAAAACACTATGATTCATTGTGGCCGGATCCTCAGAAAGTCATCCTATGTCCTTGCAGATAAGTTATCTTTGTAAATTCCTTTCAGCTGCCTAAACTCATGATGAAAAAAATCTCTCTGTAGAAGCCTGGTTAACCCTTAGAAACTTAGGAGCAAGCTTACCCCTCCCCTCTTGTGTTGTAACTCACACATAAAAGTATCATTCTTAATAAAGTATTCAGACCTGCTTTGAACACCTGAAAGCTGCCTGTTGCGTGTGTGTCAAATTGGGTTTCCAGAATTCTGAAGGGTCCTGGTGGGCTACCAAGGAACAAAGGGTGGTCGGCTGTCCAGTAATCTATCCTTTCAAAGCAGAGAGGTGGGACTCTCTCCTCCTATTAGCATTTTCCTTGTCAACATATTTGCATGTAGCTCCCAGTCCTTCCCCCCCGCTCCCCGAGTGCCACTGTATAGAGCAGGGGTCTCCAAACTTTCTAAACAAAGGACCAGTTTACTGGCCTTCAGACTTTAGGAGGGCCGGGCTGTAGCCAGTGGGAGTAGAAAAGGTCCTGACGTCAGTGGGAAAAAAAAATGTCCCATTGTTGGTTTCAGTCAAAGTAATTGCACCCCATTATTAGTGTAAGTGGTAGAAATTGTGCCCTGTGGTTGATGTCATTGAGCCCCATCATTAGTGTCAGTGAGAGGACTTCTGCCCCATCATTGATGTCATTGGGGCCCATTGTTGGTGTCATTGGGAGGAATTGTGCCCCATCGTTGATGTCATTGGGCCCCATAGCTGGTCATTGGTGTCATTGGGAGGAAAGGTAGCCTCTTCGTTGGTGTCAGTGAGGGGAAGTATGCCCCCATTGTTGGTATCAGTGAATGAAATAGTGCCCCAAGGGCTGGATATAAACAAGCAAAGGAACGCATCTGACCCCCGGACTGCAGTTTGGAGACCCCTGGTATAGAGGATTGCAAGAGGCTGATAGAAAGTCAAATTCAGGGACTTATACTAGTTGCATTAAAACAAAAATGTAATCAAGACTGTGCTGCCCATGAGGCCAACTGAGGCGGCACTCATGCAGGCACAGTATGTGTGGGGGTGGAGTGGCACCAAGGACAGATGGTCAATACTGGATACTTCATCTTCAGGCAGCTCAGTAACTCTGAGCCTGGAAAAAAAATCATAAAAATGGCCACCTCGGGCTCCATCTGCATCCGGCATGGCTCTGGATGTGATGATTTATTAATGAATACTTAGCTGCATTAATGTGTGTCTTTTATCTCTTAGAGTTGATGTTCAAATCTAGAGGGTTTTGAAGAGTTACTGTGCATTGCATGTCATCGTTTGCACTAGGGCAATATTTAGGGACGATCTATACCTGTGTGCACCTGGGTTTATTAATATAAAGCTGCATATTACGGGAAAATCCTGCCTGCAGACAGAGGATGTAGGACCCCGGTAATAGACTTATCTATAACAGGGAGCTCGTCACTCTATATCAGGAATGCCCAGCAGGTGGCTAGCTCTCCGGATGTGGATGCGGCACTTAAAGCATTCTCTCTGCTCTCAGCTTCCTAATAGCTCACTTGCCTCTGTTGTGTGCATAGCTTGGGTAATAAGATCAAGCTCACAGGAAGCAGATTTAACCCATCCGTGACTAGGGTACATTGGGAACTGTCATCACTCTTATATATATACAGCTTTAGAGTTGAAGGATCACCCCCTAGGCAACAAATAGGAAGTGTGGGGCTTCGGGCAGCACAATTATTTTAAGCCAAGCATTTTATTTTCAGAGTTTAGCACTATAGTATACTGTACATATATACATCAACCAGTAACCAAGACAAATGCAAACAAATCAGAGACCTTTGCTGAACGAAACAAAAAGGCTGCATTTGCTAAATAGTAAATAGCTGAAGCTTGCCATACACATATAGATTCCTAACAGATTCCTACACAGCGTGGATGGACCAATCTCCCACTGTGATTGTTGTATTTTGACAGCCAGCCCCGCTGGCTGTCAAAATACTTGAACAGTGCTTGCATCTGATTGAATGCAGACGCTATATGGACAACAACAATTGTCTGCCCAGCTCCTTCTTTTTTTTGGTGGTAGTCAGCGGATAGGGGCTCTAAGGAGCCAGTTGAAATTTGCTGTATGGCCATCTTAAAGCAGAACTGAACACTCTCAATCAACATGAACTCATTTTAAACCTAATGCTGCTAGCATTTGGAAATCAATAGGAAGTTATAATATATTTACTTATTTTAAAGTTTTTTTTTTACATTTCTTCAGTTGCTTCCTGGTTTCTAGCCTAGGACAAAATGATGTCATACATCACAGGAGGCATTTGTTTCTTTCATCTGGAGGAAGGGAGGATGGGCTTTCTCTGCTAAGCCCACCCTCCTGCTTGCGTGCCTGAGCTAAGGGAGGATGGAAGCAAGGAAGAAAATGCTACACGAATCATCTGCCCTTACTCAAGAAGGCCACAGCTAGAAATGCTGAGAGGAGTGATTTTCAAAGTGTTTTCGAAACTAAAAAAAGCATTGAGACATATATGGATCAGGGAGTTTACTTTAAATATTAAAAATGTATTAATTTGTGTTTTCAGTCGTGATGCTCAGATACAGTTAAACTGATTGTAAATTCAGAAGGTTTTTTTTATCTTAATGCATTCAATGCATTAAGATAAAAAGCCTTCTGTGTGCTGCAGCCCCCCTAATGCTGCGTACACACGTGCGGACTTTTGTCGGCGGATCTAGTCCAGCGGACAATCCCGCGGGACTTTCCAGCTAGGTCCGCTGGACTTTCCGAGCGTGTGGACTTGCCCACACACGCACGGACTTCTCCAGCGGATAATCCGCCGGCCAAAAGTCCGCGGGACTTTTGAAAATGAACGGACTTGCCCACACACGGAGCAGTCCGTTCATTTCGAACGTAACTTCAGGTTACGTAGCTAGCGTAGGCAGTAAATGCCGCCGCGCTAGCTCCGCAAGCTGGCATGGATTTAAAGGGAATCCCCACGCCGAAAAAAAACGGCATGGGGGTTCCCCCCAAATCCAAGTCAGACCCTCATCCGAGCACGCAGCCTGGCAGGCCAGGAAAGGGGTGGGGACGAACGAGCGCCCCCCCCCCCCTCCTGAGCCGTACCAGGCCGCGTGCCCTCAACATGGGGGGTGCCCTGGGAAAGGGGGGCCGTGCGGACCTAGTCCCCCTAATGCCACGTACACACGTGCGGACTTTTGCCGGCGGACCTAGTCCAGCGGACAATCCCGCGGGACTTTCCAGCTAGGTCCGCTGGACTTTCCGAGCGTGTGGACTTGCCCACACACGCACGGACTTCTCCAGCGGATAATCCGCCGGCCAAAAGTCCGCGGTCACATGTTCATGTCACATGGTGACCCCGCCCCCTTGCGATGTCACAGTCCCAGCATCCTCCGGGACTGTGACAACACAAGGGGGCGGGGTCACCATGTGACATGTGCATGTGACCCTGTCCCCATGCCCCTATATAAGTCCAAGCGCAGCGCGGCACAAGCGTTCCGGGCAGAGAGAGCGTCGGGTCAACATCGGAAGAAGAAGAACAAGAAGAAGGACAAGAAGAAGAAGAAGGCGGCGCCGGCGGCGCCGGCGGCGCGGAAGACGACGACCGCCGCAAGAACAGAAGAGACCCCCGGAAGACCCCCGAAGGCGGATCGAGACCCCCAGACGACGGCGGCGACGACGAAGAAGGTAGCCGGACTCCCCCCGCTCGTGAAAGAGCTAGGTAAAAGAGCAGAAGAGAGCGGAGGAGTCCGGCGAGAAGACCCCCAAGACGGAAGAAGACCCCCGGAGCAGTGCAATAAAATATTTTTTCAAAAGTGTGTGTGTTTTTGTACTTTACATTTTACACCTTAGGTGAATGGGTAGGGGTACATCGTACCCCATACTCATTCACATAGGGTGGGGGGGCCGGTATCTGGGGGCCCCCTTATTAAAGGGGGCTCCCAGATTCCGATAAGCCCCCGCCCGCAGACCCCGACAACCAACGGCCAGGGTTGTCGGGAAGAGGCCCTTGTCCTCATCAACATGGGGACAAGGTGCTTTGGGGTGGGGGGGGGCCGCACGGCCCCCCTTTCCCCAGGGCACCCCCCATGTTGAGGGCACGCGGCCTGGTACGGCTCAGGAGGGGGGGGCGCTCGTTCGTCCCCACCCCTTTCCTGGCCTGCCAGGCTGCGTGCTCGGATGAGGGTCTGACATGGATTTGGGGGGAACCCCCACGCCGTTTTTTCGGCGTGGGGATTCCCTTTAAATCCATGCCAGGTCACGGAGCTAGCGCGGCGGCAGTAACTGCCTACGCTAGCTACGTAACCTGAAGTCACGTGCTAAATGAACGGACTTGCCGATCAGCGGCAAGTCCGTTCATTTCAAAAGTCCCGCGGACTTGCCCACTAACGGCGGGATTGTCCGCTGGACTGCCAAGTCCAGCGGATAATTTTAAAACAAAACTTAAAACTTTGGTCCGCCGGACTTTGGCGCCAAAAAGTCCGCCGGCGCCCACACACACGAGGGGATTATCCGCTGGACTTCAGTCCAGAGGATAATCCCGCGGGATTGTCCCTTCGTGTGTACGCGGCATAATACTTACCTGAGCCCCCTCTAGATCCAGCGATGTTGTAGAAATGTCTCGGCTGCCCGGGACTCCCCTCCCCATTGGCTAAGACAGCAGCACGGCGCCTTTGACTCCTGCCGCTGTCAATCAAAATCAATCAGCCAATGAGAAGAGAAAACGGGGTGGGGCCGGGTCATGGCTCTGTATCTGAATGGACACAAGGAGCTGTGACTTGGCTCGGGTGCCCCCATAGCAAGCTGCTTTCTGTGGGGGCACTCGACAGACGGGAGGGGCCAGGAGCACAGAAGAGTGACCCAAGAAGAGAAGGATCTGGGCTGCTCTGTGCAAATCCACTGCACAGGGCAGGTAAGTATAACATGTTTGTTATTTTTTACCTAAAAAAAACAGAGGCTTTACAATCACTTTAAGTTCTGTTTTAAAGAAAAACTCCAGTAATGAGATAACTTTATACATTTACTTTGGCCAGCTAAACAGATTATGATGATACCAACCAATCAGTGCAGCGCATTTACTATCAGCAGTACCCTATAGGCATCAATGATGACAAATATAGTAATTTAATACAAAATAATAAACTTGTGACTACTATTATTAATAAATGATGACCAATAACATAGTTACATATAGTTACATAGTTAGTAAGGTTGAATAAAGACACCAGTCCATCCAGTTCAACCTGAGCGAGTGTCTACAATTGTCCCTATCCCTGTATCATTAAGATACTCCTCTATTTTATATATATATATATATATATATATATAATATATATATATATATATATATTTTTTTTTTTTTTTAAGGTACCCATATAGCACCATCAATTTACGCATTGCTCGACACATATATCGCACACTCACATCGGTCCCTACCCTCAAGGTGCCCACAATCCAAGGTCCCCAACTCACATTCATATACTAGGGCCAATTTTGGACAAAAGCCAATTAACCTACCAGCATGTCTTTGGAGTGTGGGAGGAAACCGGAGTACCTGAAGGAAACCCACACAGCCACAGGGAGAACATGCAAACTCCAGGCAGGTAGTGTCGTGGTTGGGATTTTAACCAGCGACCCTTTTTACTGCTAGGCGGGAGTGCTAACCACTACACCACTGTGCCACCCTAGCATAACATTTTGTACAGTCAAATAGTGCCTATGAATAAAACAGAAAAGTGTCTTTAAATTATCCAAAAGACAGGAAGAGAGATGACTAATAAGAACAGTCAAACAATTGCTGTCCCAAGCCGTGATGGAGGTAGAAAACTCCAAGGATAGGCAAGGTGACACGATCCACTCTCATGCAAGGCTTATCTGAATGACTGTGACCCCCTAATTAGACTGGTCGGCAAACACTCATTAGATTGGAAAGACCGGCGTTATGGAGGAAGAGGACAATCTTCATATAAGGCACAGAAGTGTATTAAAACGATTAAACCACGACTTTTTAGATAGTTAGCAGAGACTCCTCGATCATCCAAATAAAATCAGGATAAGCAGTAGGATGCATGAAATAAAAAGATACTCCACATAGCATAATACTGCAAAGCCATAAGATATAATAAAAGTAATGCAGATCACATCAAAAGTCAAAAGCATGTCTCAGGAACACCAAAAAGAGGTCTTCCTCCAATGACAACAATGGCCAACGGTTGGCTTTGCATGCGTGGTAGCGTGTGTGCGTGGCTTTGCACATTTATGTAGATACCACCTTCACATGGCTAGTAATAAATCTACAATTTACATACAGAAAGCGGCATCTTCCTCCGGCGAGTTCTTCAGTGACTGCCACTCAGTATACTAAATAAAAAGCGTTGTTTACTCCAGCACCCCTGCCAGCTTTGTATTCAATTCATTGAAAAAATACAAGACTGAGCATCGAAAGAGCAAACACATGAAAGATAAATATCAGTGCTAAAGAAATAGCCAGCCCACTAATCTTAAACACACATAAAAGTCAATGGCACAAATGAAAAAAAAAAGAGAGAAATCTTCCGATATTATCTTCAGGTCAGACGATGCATCAAAAATCTGATGATGAACTTGCAAAAGGGGAAATCCTTATGTAAGCCACAACAAGACACACAAACAGAGGGCGCAGCAGCATCTCGCAAATCCATAAAACCATTTTATTGGAAGGAAACACGGAAATATACGCACAAATGTCAGTAAAAACAGGCACATCAATGATCCAAGATTACATTCCAGTGTGATGCTCATATGCATGGAGTGAGGCTAATTGATTTCCAGGGCAGAACCCTCTTCATCAAAGCAAACAAAGCCCCCCCCCCACAAATATATATACTGTATATAACATATATAAATATACTGTATATGTGAATATATATATATATATATATATATATAGGTGAATATATAGCACCTATACAAGTTTAAAAACATCCTATGTGTAGGGTTGCCACCTGTCCGGGATTTACCCGGACGCCCGGGTTTTGAATCATGTGTCCGGGTTTCAGTCCGCCGGGGCACAATATTCAGACAAGAATGTTGCTTGGAACAGGGCCTGGCAGGAGTGTGAGGGGGCACTATGGACGCCACATTACTATTCTCTTTGGAGTGCCCATAGGTGCCCCAGGTCTGTTACAATCCTATCACGTATGCTAAAAAAAATAAAAAATTGCTGTGCACCGCTAAAGTGTTTGGGTTTGGCTTGAAGAAAAAGTGGCAACCCTACCTATGTCACACCTGACACCCACCAAAATTAGGAGAGGAGACATGGTGCAACCAGTTAACCCCTGCTAGGCAGCCCATTGTCAAGCACAGTATTCTCAAAACTCCCATGGACTAATCAAAGAACATTAAAATAATAATGATGATTAAATAATAATAGAAATGAATAGTAGGAATAATAAATAATTATATCAATAAATGAATACGGACAGACCTGAGTCCTAGATGTAATGGTGGACATATATCTAAATTTAGCATGGCGGCAAGAGAAAAAATCCAGAAGAGTTTTCTAGCAATCCCCATGTTGACCTGCACCAGCAGCCGAGCTGCAACAGTGTGCCTACAAACAAACCGTAGTGCTCATGCCCACATCACAGGCTAAGCGGAGAGTGGGCTGGAACGCAAGTGGGATATCCGCCGGCTTGACCAGAACAGCTAGCCGCTTTGTGTGTTTTGTTGTAGCTTACATATAAAAAGTACTGGAGTGAGCAACTACTGGTGGAAGTGGAAGTTGGTGGAGCACCCATCTGAAAAGGACACTGCTTTCTGTATTCAGCCCAGGCTACAACAGTCAGAGACGGCTGTAGGCTTTGTGAGGCCTTAGGCAAAACTCAGACATGAGGCCCCACTCACGCCCATAATGGGAAAAATAATTCAAGCGATAAATAAAATAACTGTATGTTCCCCTCACAGCGCTTCCGACTTCCCTCTGCTCTCCCACTGACTGCTGTGGGCAGGCCCGGACTGGGACAAAAAATTTTGGATTGAGCAGCCCATGACATGTTAACTGGCCCCTTCCCGACTCTCCACCCTGACAGATCCCCTGAGAAAGGAGAGGGGGGAACCCAGCAAGTGTAGGGGGGGGGGTGAGAAGGGAACCAGGAAAGAGCATGGGGGGGATTGAGAGTACAGGGAAGAACCTTGAGAATATGGGGTGGGGCGAGAGCACAGGGGAGAGGCAGAGAACACAGGGAGGAAGAGGAGAGCACATGGGGGCAGCGGAGAGCATGGGGGGAGGTTGAGAGCACAGGGGGGCAGCGGAGAGCATGGGGGGAGGTGAAGAGCACAGGGGGGCAGCGGAGAGCATGGGGGGAGGTGGAGAGCACAGAGAGGGTGGCGGAGAGCATGGGGGGAGGTGGAGAGCACGGGGGGCAGCGGAAAGCATGGGGAGGCGGAGAGCATGGGGGGAGGTGGAGAGCACAGGGAGAGTGGCGGAGAGCATGGGGGGAGGTGGAGAGCACAGGGTGGGCGGCAGAGTGCATGGGGGGTGGAGAGCACAGGGAGGGTGGCGGAGAGCATAGGGGAGGTGGAGAGCACAGTGGGGGCAGCGGAGAGCATGGGGTGATGTGGAGAGCACAGGGGGGGAAGCGGAGAGCGTGGGGTGATTTGGAGAGCACAGGGGGGCAGCGGAAAGCATGGGGGTGATGTGGAGAGCATGGGGGTGGCAGAGAGCATGGGGGGAGGTGGAGAGCATGGGGGGAGGTGGAGAGCACAGGAGGGCGGCAGAGAGCATGGGGGGAGTTGGAGAGCACCGGGGGCGGCGGCAGAGAGCATGGGGGGAGGTGGAGAGCACGAGGAGGCAAAGAGTATGGGTGGGGTGGAGAGCCCGAGGGGAGCAGAAAGAAGCAGGATAGGAGGAGCAATGGGGGGCGGCTGTATATAGAACAATCATTCTCTCCATCTTCCTCCTGCAGTCTCGGAATACCTGCTTCTCCTCTACCTCTCGCAGGCATTCCGATACTGCAGGAGGAAGATAAAGAGAATGATTGTTCTATATGCAGCTGCCCCCCACTGCTCCTCCTATCCAGGTTACAGGGGGGCTGCACTCACGTTTTCTCACCCCAAGGTGTCTGCAGCAGGTGTCTGCTCTGGCTCCTCCCCCTTCGCAGTCACGCCCCCCTGGCACCGACGGCTGACCTGTACAGGCGCCGTGCGGCTGCGGAGAGGCCGAAGACGTCTCATCTAGCTCCTTCCTCCAGCGCAGATGGCTGAGCTTAACTGGCAGCCGGGCGGCTGCGGAAAAGCTGAATGAGCGGCGCGGGCTCAAAGAGCAGCCCAGCTGCCTTGGGCCCCACAAGGACTCGCCATACACTCTGCACCCCTATCATGTACATACTACCCACCGCCATACACTCTGCACCCCTCTTATGTACATACTACCCACCACCATACACTCTGCACTCTCACCCTGTCAGCTTGGGGACACTGACCGGGGACGTTCCCTCCCGTTCTCTCACACACACATTTTGCGTCCTGCGAGGCCCCTGGGAGCGCGAGGCCTTTGGCGACAGCCTTATTTGCCTAATTAGAGAGCCGCCTCTGACAACAGTAAATTACAGATTCACAGTCAGGCACATGAAGGTGGCATCTGCATAATTCCTTCACACCAAGCTGGCCAAAAGTAAGTGCAAAAAGTTATCTCATTCCTGGAGATACCTTTAAGAAAGTACTGAAACCAGCAGTGTAGCATGATTAGCCATGCCCAGACAACTAGAATTGTATATGTAGGACAGATAGGCAGCCTCTGCATTTCTTGCAGGAAGTTTTTTATTATTGTAAATAAATACATTTTCAGTGATAAAAGTACTTCTTCCTTTATTTTCCATTCTCCAATTTGCTCCCTGATGTCTACAAAAAAATACAAAATTCTAATTTTTAGTTTTTACTATTTTTTTTTGCTATTTCTGCAAAATATTTTCTTTTTAGCAATAACCAATATAATACAGGTGCATCCATGACTCAGGATTCAAGAAGCCCACTGGGGGACTTTAATAAATCCTGTCACACAGCAAGGCCAGGCTAAACTGGAGCACAGCGACCGATTATGAGACAGATTTACTATAGGATTGCATGTAACTTATACATTCCATTGCTTTGAAGCAGTAGTTCTCAACCTCAGTCCTCAAGTACAACCCAACAGGCCATATTTGCAGGGTTTCCTTTATCTTGCACAGGTGCTTTAAATCAGAGTTAATGGCTTGGTATTTTGGACAGCTATTTTATCTAAGAGAAATTCCCAAAACATGGCCTGTTGGGGTACTTGAGGACAGAGGTGGATAACCACTGCTTTAAAGGTGCAAGTGGCAGTGAAAACCTGACCCTGACCACTTCTTTATTGTGTGGGTGTTCTGAGGTCTGGTAATTGTGTTGCAGACTTTTGTAGAGCTACAGAGCCATCTGTGCAGAGCAGGGAGGAATGGAAACAGAGGAGGGGAAGTCACTGTTCTGATTCAGCTGTGTGCATATATTTCAGCTTGAGTTACTGAGTTTTCCAAACAACAAGCTGATTTTAATATAGCGGCTAAAATTATACAGTTAAACATATGAAAATGGGGCAAGACTGCCACCTGGTGGTTGGAAATCCAAACACATATATTTATATGCAAAACTTCATATTTGCTTGACTAAAATGTTTTTTATTTTTTTAACAGTTTTTTTTGTTGTTCACCACAACAAATTAAAGAAGAATTCTGCATGACTAATGTACATTCCATCTAAGTAAGGGCAGATTGGTTTTCCATTAGTACTTGAGCTATTCACACTTTCTAAAGCCCCATACACACGCTCGGATTATCCGTGGACCAGGTCCGTCGGATCATGTCCTTCGTACTTTGTCCGATGTTGGTTTTGCGTACACACGGTCGGACAAAGTTGTCGGAAAATCCGATCATTCTGAACGTGGTGACGTTTGTTGCGTACGACGGAACTACGTAGAGGCTAGTAGCCAATAGGTTTGGTCTTGTAATGTGATCTGAGCATGCGTAGCACTTTGTCCGTCGGAATTCGCTACACACGATCGGATTTGGTGTGATCGGACTTTGTTGTCAAAAAATCTATCCAGCAGGAGATAGAACTTTGTCCGTCGGACAATCCGATGGAAACTGTCCGATGGTGCCTACACACGGTCGGAATTTCCGACAACATTGTCTGATAGGACAGAATCCATCGGAAAATCCGACCGTGTGTATGGGGCTTAAGACTGTGAGAATGTGCATCTGAACGCTAATGAAACTATGCATTTTGGAATATAAATTTATATTAAAAAAGTAGTGCAGAGTTTGGTTTAGATTTATTTTATGTTATGGAATTTCTAGAAATGTAGGAGGAATACCTTTAGGAAGGCAGAAACCAAAAAAATAGGGCTGTGGAAATGAACTCCTTAGCTCTACATCTTTCAGGTAATGCCAGCAATTAACTAATTTTATACCCATGACCTTCCTTATCATATAACCAATGCCATTATGCCTGGGATGTGCAGAAAGTCAATGGTTATTCCAATGATAGTCAGTATACAAAGACACCCATAATGAACACATAACAGCAATAGCAATACAAGCTGTGCCCATGTACTTTCATCCGTTTAGTGAATATCTGCACGCATGGCCTACCCGCCAATGAGCCATATAACCGATTCTGAATATGCTCTCCTTGTATAGCAACTGGCCCAAGAAATAAAGTAATGACATGGCAGGAATAATGTGTTTCTTGAAATAATTGTATTCAGTTTATCTCTTTTTCCATATACAATTCAATCTGTAGCTGTTGTCCTACTGCGTCTCAATTATTGTCTTTGTAACGTGTCTTGAAATATATTGGTAAGGTCGCTATGCTTGCCTTCACGGGTCTGCTCACCCACTTATGAGGGGCCCCCACTAACTCTGCTGAACTTTTTCTATTCATTTTATAGCATAGTGAATGTAACAGGACTGGAGGAGCTGGAAGATATAAAGCATTCTTCTCTGCTCTTAAGCCAGACCTTGCTGGTGCCACCTGAACACTGGGTACTGAAGCCCAATGAAGGGTCTGTGAGCCAAACACACTGAAGGAATGGGAGACCGATGCACGCTAATGACATCCCTATAATCCAAGTTTGTTTCACAGAACAACCACAGTAACAGTCCCCGTCCAAGGACCATCCTCACTAACGCGTTTTACCCAATGGCGCTTAGTCATATATGTCTCTATGACTAAGCCCTATTGGATGAAACACGTTATAAGAGCTCTACAACTAAGCCCTATTGGGTGAAACTCATTGTAAGAACCCTACAACTAAGCCCTGTTGGGTGAAGCATGGCATAGAGATCTCTACAACTAAGCCCCATAGAGTGAAACTCGTCATAGAAATCTCTACACTAAGCCCTATTGAGTGAAATTCATCATAAAGATCTCTACAACTAAGCCCTATTGAGTGAAGCACGTCATAGAAATCTCTACAACTAAGCCCTATTGAGTGAAACTCATCATATAAA